>JAJHJA010001293.1:0-23340 GCA_021202915.1 Heliconius himera
AATTTAAATTTGGCTTTTGCCACCCAGTACCAGTAATGTCTTTGATATGGAAGGAAAACGGAGAGCGATGTGATAGCTCCTTGTATAGCTGGGTTCACTCCTAAATAAAAATAAATAAATGATAAAAAAGCTGCTAAAATTAAAATATCGACAAATTTTAATATACATATAGAAATATCCTATATATTATCTCTTAAGTTCTACATCCTATTTATATTATGAATGTGAATTTGTGAGGATGGCTGTTTGTTCCACTTTAATTCAGAAACTACTGAACGGATTTATATGAGACTTTACTGTAATATGGCTTATACATTCTGGCTTCATTCATGGCTTCAGTTTGTATAAAGGATTTGGCTATGCTAAATTATAGCGGAAGAGCGGGCGAAGCCGCGTTTGGGTCGTTAGCTTTTTTACTATAAAGACACAACACTTAATTTGTAATCTTTTGTCCAATTTAAAGACATTGCGTAGTAGGTAGGTATTAGGCGGAACTGTAATCCATACTATTCTATAGGTATTTATAATACACACCCGATTAGATTAGAACCTGCGACCATCATATACACACTCATAGTTAGCAAAACTTTTGAACTTAATATAACTACATATAATTCAGTACTTATTTTCTGCTATTTCCTAAGTTATATCTATTATATAAAAAAAATTACCTGAACAGCCACAAAAGCGAATATCGCAACGATAAAAACGATCTTCATTATTCTTTATTAAACTTTGAAAACTGAATGAGCTATAATATTTCTCCGTACAACTATTATATAAACGCCGGTGCTGTTCCTACTGTATCAAAACACAGGCTGGAGTTTCCATCAATAAACCACTTGTTTATAAAACACGCGTGGAACAATTAAAATCGTTATCGATCTATCCGCTCTTTCCAATTTGGCAAGCCAATGAATGTCGGACTTCATGCGTGAACATTTTTATGCGGCTCTGCCATTAATCGAGAGATTATTATAGTGTGTTTATGTATTGGACACGTGGCATTTTTCATTTGAATGCATAATTTATGCATTTTTGGTTGCATTATATAGCATATTCGTATCTTTTTCTGATTATTTGAAAAGTGGAGATCGGGATTTTTTTGTAGCTTCATATATCTTGGATAGGTAGAGGGAACTTAGTGTTAAGATAAAGCTAATATTAAGGTACGTCGCTCACTGGGCAGACGCACTATGGATAATGGTAGAACAACGGCAGATCAAAATTCATTTTTACTAAAGTCGTCTCTGACGCACTTTTTATTTTTTTTTAAATAGTATAATAGTGGACCTTTCATGTAATGAATTATTTTTTCGTGAAATACATTTGGAATATATTTTTTTTTATCGTGAGAAATTGTAATACGACAGAATGTTTATTTTAGGTTGTTCGGATCGTTATTTTAAACTTAATTTTCTTTAAAAAATGTGTAAATATGTATAAGGTGTTATATATTTTTAAAAAGCCTATAGTATGTAGATTTTAAAACAATTATTATATTGTGGATTTTGTGACTATATTCCTATTAAAAATATTAACAATGAGTGAAGAGAAAAAAAGTACGTACTTAAAGTTCATCGAGACTTTTGACAGTTACCGACGTCTACCGACGCGTTATATTTGATGTTGTTTTATAGTCCAGATATTCATAAATAACATTTATAAAAATCAGCTGCGGAAACGTGCGGTTGTAGAAGTTATCACGAAAACTACGATATAAGTCAGGGAACAAGAAAACTCTATCTATTGAAATTTCTAATGTTGTACTATTTAATTAATTAGATTGCAGTAAATTTCAATTAAATTATTGTTATTTATTAATAAAAGAACGTTTTATCTTCATTTTGCACACATTTTGCGGTATAACTAATTAATAAAATGCACAATACCCTCATTTATGAAATTATATAAATAGATTGAATTAATTTAATAAAACTCGTACAAATTAGTAATAAAATTACTAACAGACGTTTGATTGTTAAGTAACTTCACTAAATTTCAAAGTGGCTAATACTTTCAAGTGTTCCAAGTGTGAATACATACATTGAAGGAGGAAAAAAACTTGAAGCAATCAATATTAGCTATTAATATTTCTTAAAGAAAAGTATCATGTTTCTGTAGACAACATATGTTTTATTATCAGCGACATTCAAAGGAATCTTATTCGTTCCTTTAATAAACAATGGACAGAAGCGTCCCGGTAAAAAGATTCGTTATTTTAAAAAAAACAATGAAAATTGGTTTGATTCTGAATATTTGTTAACCTTACCAATCATTAAAGAAGTAGCACCTGAAAATTCACCATCTACGTCTTCTGGAAAACGTGGAAGACTCTGTGTCCCTATGGGGACTCATCAGAATCAACGAAGAGGCGAAAATACTGCACTATTTAGTGAATATGGCTTTGAATACATCTGCAATGCGTACGTTCAAGGCTTACGTTCCATAGGAGAATTAGAAGCAAAACTCGTAGAAAAACTAAGGCTTGCTGACCGAGATACAATGTCTGTATTTTTAAATATCATAGAAAACGCAAGCCAGAGCAAAATACTATCGGATCAAGAGGAATTCAGTGTTTTCATTGATTTGGATGTAACAAAAGCGCAATACATGTATTTAAAGAATCTAACAAACGAATGAGATCCCAAGAATGCACAAGGTGCACAAGAATCTCGTAATAAGGATTATCAAAAATTTCGCCTACATCATGCCAGAAAGTGCTCTCAATCAGCTACAAATGAGGATATATTTCATACTCTTCTCTACACATCAAATCCATACATTTCCAGTCATAGAAAAACATACGAGTATAGCAAAAGTGTGAAGGCACTTGATGAAGATACCCTAGATCTTTTAAAAGTGAATGAACTTATTATAGATCCCGAAGTTCACCAAGTATAATCAAATATAATATACTCATTATGTAATATAAATTCATTTCTAATATTATACTACTTGTAAATCAGTTTTTGTAAATTTTATATTTTATTAAATAAGTATGTGTAATCATAACTATTAATTTCTTACTCAAATAGATAACAGCTTAAGAAACATTGTTTATTAATAAACTAATTTAATAATACATTTTTATTACTACTATAAGTAGTGTGGACTAAGGAAATTAAATAATCTTTTTTTCATAGTTTTTTTTATATATTTATACTCCAATAAAAGTATAATATCTGAACTTTATCTTAAGCGCAATTTTATACTTTATGCTTATGCAAAAATTCAATTGTTTATCTTAACAAATAAAAAAGTTATCGATTTTTGATCTGATACAGACCTCGATTGTCCATAGTGAGACGGCCCGGTTTTCGAGACGTTACGTGAAGAGTAGCAGACCTTAATGCTGAGATTTAAATTTTTATATACGAATAGAAAATGGATATTGAAGGTGTAACTTTTGTAAATATAGTTTGACCGTCAAGCTACACTAAAAATAATGAACACAACACTAAAAAAGATTCTAAAACAGTTTTCCATGATTTTTTCTAGGATGGAAAGTATGGATCACGCTGAATAGTTTTTGTTAAGGAGGCATGTTATAATTTTTTACAGTTAAGTAAACGAAGTTATTCCGATTCTGCATCGGATGTAGCAGTCCTCATAATCAATTATAGATACTAGATAGATCCTGATCCTATTTAATATTCAGTTGTATAACAAAAAAGTTTTATGTAAATTTGTGAATGTAGAAACGTCTGTTTATAAAGATAAAAAAACAAACAAACAGACAAAATTTTATAAATCATAGATTCATATTCTATTGGTGTTTTTAAATCTCCTTTCATTATTTTTTGCTTTTCACTTACTACGATTAATAATTAAATAATTAAACAAAAATAACTATTATTAATTAGTATATTGTGCAAATGTATATAATGGTGAGAAATAATAGGATAACACTTCATCAAATAAATCTTTATACTCAACCTTTAATGAATAGTTAATGAGCCGCCATCTAGTGGCGAGCGATAGAGTAAATAAAAATGTAATAACAACTTTGTTTATAATAAAATATTAAATAAATAAATAAAATATTAAAGGAATAAAAATAAGCAAATGGTATGAGGATTTTCAATTTTATAAATCTTTGTGTGTACTATGTTTGTATTTTGTTTTTGGACATATGAATTATAACTATTGTGTGTAATTATGTAAAGGTGTTAACGAATTTTTTTTAAATGTTACAAATAATATGTTTTTTTTATATATTTAAAATTTATTTTGTCATTTGCTTTTATTTGTTTAACACTTATTAATTGTTGTCAATTCAATTTCTGAACGTTAAAAGTAAAATGTCAACCTTGGAACGTTGGCATTTTTGGCATGTCAGTTCGCCAGCTCGGAATTATTGGCAGTTGTGAAAGTGTTAATACATAAGAAATTATTAAATATAAACAGATTATACATATTTATGAACCCAAAACATTTGTAGAGCTTACAAGATTTATTTTATAATATTAAAAGCCTAACATTAATTTAAGAAATGGCTTCAAGAGGCGGTATTATGGTGACAGGCACAAATGGTGCAGATTATGAGCATAGGGAGAAAATAGCAGCCCATTATCAATTAAGGTGAGATTTAGAATTATTTTTAAGTGTGATGAGCTACTGGCCAAAGCTATGTTCAGCGAGAATGTGACACACGACATTTCGTCAAGTTCCGTCAAATTATTTTTAGACAAAAGCTTGGTCGAGGACAATTTGGCGCCATTTATTTGAATTGTATTATTTGAATGTGCTTGTTCTTATATTTACTGTGTCTATAAGATATTCTCAATTCTAAGCAAAAATCAAAGCTTTATTGCTTTGATTACACACAATACAACAATATTAAAATAGATAAACTTTGGAATTTATAAATTAAAAGCTATAGGTCTTAATATAAATAGTTTTTATTATTAACTTATTGAAACTAAATCAGTCAGCAAACAGTAATTATGTCTCGTAATGTATTTCAGTGCACTGAACAAATCCCGTCTTAAATATTGTGTATTCTTCCATCACATGCTGTTCCTGGGCATGCTGGCTAAACTCTCGGCAGACATTTTGGACAAACTTGATGTATTTATATTAGAAATAGAAGAGATGCAAATACCACAGGTAATTTAATAATTTAATCATAAAAAATAATTATTGTTTAAAATTCTTGAATAATTTGATTTAATTTAGAAATGTTTTTCCCTTTCCTGAGCTTTAAACTCAAGAATTACTGGTGCAATTAAAAATAATTGTATTGTATGGTCCATGATTAAGAAATGCACTATTCTATTATTCAATGTAACATACTGTACCTTCTGTCAGAGTTGCCATTTATTATTAATGAATGGTAACTCCATTTGACAACAGCAAGATTTGCCTCCAGAATGCGGCAGAAAGTGGGGAACGGTGTGCCTTAACACTAGGTTCCCTCTGCCTACCCTGCTGTGTGCGGGATATAGCGTGAAGATGATTTATTTATTTATTTATCTTATACATCAGAATATTATAATTTGCCTGTATTATAACAATAATTTCAAGCCGGCACTTCTATGTTTGAGTTGCTTGTATATATATTATTAATAAATATAATATAACTAAGCAATTATTTATTGATTTTTAGCCACTATGGTGGGAGTACATATGGTGCTTATCCCTGCTGCTATCATTCCTTGGCTTATCAGCGATTAAACGTAACAACATAAAATTCTTACGCCAATACATGTACGGTATCACCGCATTAGGCATGGGCCCGTTGTTATACTGTGTTATTTATTACTGTGGAGATGTGTATCAGTATCTGACGTTTGATGAGGATGAGGATGATTATGAGGATATACAGTTGTGGCAGGTATGTAATATTATCTTTTTTTATTTTCCTCTTTGTCTCTTTTGTCAGTAGGAATGATATTAACAACCATTGCACTTAAAATTTTATAGGTAAACATTGTTTCGCATTGATAAGGTGACTTTAACTTAAATCTCATTAATCCTTTATATTTTCTCCATACAATGTGACATTGTCTTAAGACTTAGTGTTCTAAACTTAACATAAAGCCTCAAGAAAACATGTGACAGTGGTGAAGTGAATTATAAATGTACAGTAGTGTCTTTACACTACATTCTCTTTGCCTTATTATAAACAGAAAAAACTTACTTAATTAGTATGATTGATGAGTTTTGGCCAGTTGAAATTTCGTTGAAATTTCAACGTAGTTTCCAGGAGGCGCGGGTTCGAGTCCAGCTACGTTCAAATTTTTATATGTTTTCTAAATAAGTATTTTTCTTTCGTAAGTGTGGAATAACACTTTAAAAATGTTTAAAAAAAATAATATGTATTTTCTTACTTATTCCAGGGTTATCCCTACGGACTTTTATGGTATGCATTTGTCCTTCTTGCATCTCAAGTGCATTTCTTTCAACTGTACTTCTCATACAATTTGTTGAAGGCGTGGAGGGCGCGAGGTGGTTATAGGAAAGCTGAATAATATTAATTATTTAAGAAAAGAAAGTGTTATTTTTGTGTGGAACTTTTTCTATTTATGTGGGTTTTTTTACTTGTTAATTGTTATTATTATATATAATTTATTAGTGAAGTTGTTTTTGTAGTACATTTTGGTCTGATTAAACAATGCATTTCTTAAAAATAAAAGTAATCGTATTTAAAAAAATTAAGTGATCAAAATACATACTTTATTTTGTTTATTAATTAGTTATTCTGTAGAATGACCTACAAAATTTGCTTATTTTAATATTAAATGTAGTTTTCTTGGTGATAATAAAATACCTAGATATAGAAAGAATAATTATTAAGGTAATGTTAAAATTAAACAATTTTTTTGTAAAACTAACATATAATTCCGTCCACTCCTACTTACCATTACCACTAACTAATTCTGTACATTTTCTTTATTGATATTTTTGAAAGTATGTGGATTCAATTCCTTAAGTTTTCTTGTAACCATAATTTATAATTATAATTTTTGAGACTATCATAGTGCAGTGTGACATATGTTACTGTAAAGATGATGGCTATGGGTTTGAGTCCCACTCGGAGAAATTAGTTGTTTTCATTTCGTCACTCTGATAACAAGAAAATGTCAGAAAAATTTGCGCCTCGGAAATGGCGTGTGTTAACATAAATTTTCCTCTATCTTGCCATTTATGGGATACAATGTGAATCTTTAAAGAAAAATAACGGCCTAATGACCAAAATGGACTACAAAAAGTATATTAAAATATAGAATTATATATAATAATATGAGTTATTTATGAAGAATAATATTCTTTTGTAAAGATATTTAAGTGGTTTTAAATTTCATCTTATTAAAAAACAAAACTTTGTTTATTTTAAGAAGACAGTGCAAGTGTTCAAATACAATTTAAAAAAAATTGCCATACAATTTTATTTTATTTTTTATTTCTTGCACTGTATTTATATAATAAAGGTATTTTATGTATATTTTTTATATTTCAGCTACACATACGATGTGTAACCGTTATTTGTTATTTACTAAGAAAATCGTTATATTTTATCAAAAATATATATAATCTATATATAAAGTTACAAATTCAATAGATACTACAAATATTTATATAAAAAACATTTATAAAAAAGAATGTATTGTAAATAAAATAGTGTTTTAGATTTTGTTACTATTTTTTATATAATCTTTTTGTGTTTTTTTTTTCATCTATATGAAGTGTTTAAAAATACCTTTTTTATTATTGTGGTTGATTAAGAAATTTGATTTGTTGATGAGCAAAGCCTCAAATATAATAATTTAAAAATGTTGATAAATTTATTTTATATAAATCTGATTGTCATATGATCGGATTGTTCAAATGAGGCCAGTCGTGGCGCAGGGGCACAAAGTGTACAGAACTTGGCGGAAAGCGGGAAACGGAGTGTCTTAACACTAGGTTCCCTCTGCCTACTCTGCTGTGTTCGGGATACAGCGTGAAGATAATTAATTTTTTTTAATTTTATAAATTTTTAATGTTGCCATTATTGCATATTAGAGATTTATGCCACATGATTTGGATGGTTCTGGGTTCGAATTCCAGTCTATATAATATTTATATTTAAGTACATTAATATAGCGCGGTGTTCTGTTCCGCCATTTAGCAGACTGCTACACAACATCTCCGTAATTTACAAATGTAATAATATTGAGGTTTTTAAAGGAATTGAATATATGAGCCTTTTCTATGTCTATATTAAGAACTTATCTTTTGAAGTAAGCTTAAAATCTAACACTGCTTTTTGTTAAGCGCTCATTCCATTGTATATTAATAATAACATTTTTAATATAACCATTCTTTTGAGCAGAAATTGAACCTACAACCATGATATTTGCAGTCAGTCTATTATAAAAAAATAGCTTCACGCTGTATCCCGCACACAGCAGGGTAGGCAGAGGGAACCTAGTGTTAAGACACTCCGTTCCCCACTTTCTGCCGAAATTCTGGAGGCATTGCGTGTTGAGTGGCAGAACTCAACGCCGCGCTTAACCTCGACACCAGAGCGAAGAAATGGAAATATAAATTTAAGTAAATATTTCATCTCGAGTGGGGATCGAACCCTTAACCAGTCGATTTTGCAGTCACACCTCGTGGCGCTGCGCCACGGCCGGTCTCAAGTCTATTATAATTTAGTCAAAATTCAATTTAAAAGAAATTATAAATTTAATAATATTACATAGGATATAAGGAAGGTCGGAAATATGTTATTACTAGAAATTAAATATTTTCCTCTTTTTTTTATTATTTACAACCTTTATTACACAGGCAAGTTTATTGGAAGAGAATATAGTATAAAAAAGTTTTGGTTTAAATTGTACTTCGATACATTTCATTATTGTAAATCATCTCGTGTTTACTCCCTGTGAGATAGACAGAGCTCAGTGTGAAGCCACGTCATTTTCCGCCAGAATTCTATAGTTAATAAGTATATTGTGTACTGGTGAGGCCAGTCGTGGCACAGGGGCAGAAATGTGCCGCTGTAAACGCGTTGTCGGTTCGATTCGCATTCGAGGATTTTTTTTTCCTTTCTTCGCTATGGTGTCGAGACAGCAAGGCGCTGAGTTCCGTCTCTCAACACAATGCTTCCAGACGTCGACGGTGAATGGAGAATAGAGTGTCTCACCACTAGGTTCCCTCTATAGAATATCTATTTTTATAAAATACAAACATGTAACAGAAAATCCAAAATAAAGACATAAGGGCAACTAGACAAATTTATCAAAACTAAATCTTTCATAAACTATATATTACATACATTTTGTTGGTAAACTTATTTTATAAAAGTATCGAACCTGAAACTATTTGCTTATCACATTTAGTAATTAAACCTATATTAATTAAATAATTCTCTTTTAAAATATGCTAATACAACTCAAAACATGATATCTACTACAACGATAGTTACTATCACCTAAAATCTATATTAATTGATGATAATTTGTACATTGACGTCTTTTCACAAATAATCCTGTTGATATTACTAGAATTTTGGGTCTTTGTCAATCTGAAATGTGGAGATTCCTAAAGTCGTTAAGCGTGGGTAAGCCCAAGGATGCTATTCAAGTGTCCTTGGATCTGAATGCCTTAAACAGCGGCGGTTCTGGCTCGTGTAGCGCCCGTGTGCAATGAAATCTGGCGCCCCCTGGGCCTGACTCCTCGCTGCTATAACTATTGACTTTGCCGTCGTAACAAGAAAGATTTTATAAGGTTATAAGATTTATTTCGAGTTGAAATAAAATGTTCGTAAAAGAAGCCGCCCATAGGGCGCTGGCGTTTGATAACTGCTGCCACCGCGCTGGCTGGTCGCTCCTGTCATATCATTGTTGTACCAATATGGTCCAAAACGATGCTCTTAGCTGTCTGAGACGGCGAAACGTCAGCACAGCTGCGCGTTTGGCCGTACACAATGCAGTTTTGTACCGATCCTGTTATACGGCAGAGAAACGTGGGTATTACAGAAGAAGTATGAAAGGAAGATGAATGCTGTGGAGATGCGATCTCTTCGTAGGATATGCGGAGTCAGCTTAGCTGGTCGAATCCACAATGAAGAGGTACACAGAATGGCAGGTACAAGCGAGGATGTCGCGGTGAGAAAGAAGAAGAACGTGCTCAGCTGCTTTGGGCACGTCCAACGAATGAATGATGAAAGAATGGCAAAAAAGATTTATGATGGAAAAGTGAGCGGTTCCTCGGTTGACCTTCGAAAACACAGTATCAAAGATACTGGAGGTAAGTCACGTAAAAAGTACGAGGACCCCTGGAGGGCATGTATGAAGAGGTTGATGGCAGTGGACGAGGCGAAGCAGGTATGTAGAGACCGTAGCGTTTGGCGCTCCGTTCTCTCTGACTACCCCGCTAGGGATAAAGCGTGAACCTAGTTTAGTTTAGTTTTTAGTTCAATCGATTGTGACAAATTATCTTCCTCGCTGGGTCACATTGCACCTGTGATCACTCAAATCTTTGTTTTTAACTAAGCTGCAGTGTTTTAACGTCGTTCTGGAAGGCTTCTGTCATCCTTATACCTAAAACCCTATGGGTTTGGGTGTGATGGGATTATGAATCCCACCACACCCAGTTAATAACGTCTTATTTCTATACTCTACACCGTATCTAAAGTACTAGAATATTTTGTCCACCAACAATCCTAAAACCCTATGGGTTTGGGTGTGGTGGGATTATGAATCCCACCACACCCAGTTAATAACGTCTTATTTCTATACTCTACACCGTATCTAAAGTACTAGAATATTTTGTCCACCAACAATCCTAAAACCCTATGGGTTTGGGTGTGGTGGGATTATGAATCCCACCACACCCAGTTAATAACGTCTTATTTCTATACTCTACACCGTATCTAAAGTACTAGAATATTTTGTCCACCAACAATCCTAAAACCCTATGGGTTTGGGTGTGGTGGGATTATGAATCCCACCACACCCAGTTAATAACGTCTTATTTCTATACTCTACACCGTATCTAAAGTACTAGAATATTTTGTCCACCAACAATCCTAAAACCCTATGGGTTTGGGTGTGGTGGGATTATGAATCCCACCACACCCAGTTAATAACGTCTTATTTCTATACTCTACACCGTATCTAAAGTACTAGAATATTTTGTCCACCAACAATCCTAAAACCCTATGGGTTTGGGTGTGGTGGGATTATGAATCCCACCACACCCAGTTAATAACGTCTTATTTCTATACTCTACACCGTATCTAAAGTACTAGAATATTTTGTCCACCAACAATCCTAAAACCCTATGGGTTTGGGTGTGGTGGGATTATGAATCCCACCACACCCAGTTAATAACGTCTTATTTCTATACTCTACACCGTATCTAAAGTACTAGAATATTTTGTCCACCAACAATTCTACAATTTCCCAGCACCACCAGTAGGCGCGCTGCAATGTCTGAGGATATTCATAGTGCTATAGATAATATGCTGCTATAATTCTCCTGTCCATCTGTATGCAAGTGATGATTGTAAAATTTCCCATTTAGTATAGTGCGTTGCTCTATAGAATTATATATAATAATATGAGTTATTTATGAAGAATAATATTCTTTTGTAAAGATATTTAAGTGGTTTTAAATTTCATCTTATTAAAAAACAAAACTTTGTTTATTTTAAGAAGACAGTGCAAGTGTTCAAATACAATTTAAAAAAAATTGCCATACAATTTTATTTTATTTTTTATTTCTTGCACTGTATTTATATAATAAAGGTATTTTATGTATATTTTTTATATTTCAGCTACACATACGATGTGTAACCGTTATTTGTTATTTACTAAGAAAATCGTTATATTTTATCAAAAATATATATAATCTATATATAAAGTTACAAATTCAATAGATACTACAAATATTTATATAAAAAACATTTATAAAAAAGAATGTATTGTAAATAAAATAGTGTTTTAGATTTTGTTACTATTTTTTATATAATCTTTTTGTGTTTTTTTTTTCATCTATATGAAGTGTTTAAAAATACCTTTTTTATTATTGTGGTTGATTAAGAAATTTGATTTGTTGATGAGCAAAGCCTCAAATATAATAATTTAAAAATGTTGATAAATTTATTTTATATAAATCTGATTGTCATATGATCGGATTGTTCAAATGAGGCCAGTCGTGGCGCAGGGGCACAAAGTGTACAGAACTTGGCGGAAAGCGGGAAACGGAGTGTCTTAACACTAGGTTCCCTCTGCCTACTCTGCTGTGTTCGGGATACAGCGTGAAGATAATTAATTTTTTTTAATTTTATAAATTTTTAATGTTGCCATTATTGCATATTAGAGATTTATGCCACATGATTTGGATGGTTCTGGGTTCGAATTCCAGTCTATATAATATTTATATTTAAGTACATTAATATAGCGCGGTGTTCTGTTCCGCCATTTAGCAGACTGCTACACAACATCTCCGTAATTTACAAATGTAATAATATTGAGGTTTTTAAAGGAATTGAATATATGAGCCTTTTCTATGTCTATATTAAAAACTTATCTTTTGAAGTAAGCTTAAAATCTAACACTGCTTTTTGTTAAGCGCTCATTCCATTGTATATTAATAATAACATTTTTAATATAACCATTCTTTTGAGCAGAAATTGAACCTACAACCATGATATTTGCAGTCAGTCTATTATAAAAAAATAGCTTCACGCTGTATCCCGCACACAGCAGGGTAGGCAGAGGGAACCTAGTGTTAAGACACTCCGTTCCCCACTTTCTGCCGAAATTCTGGAGGCATTGCGTGTTGAGTGGCAGAACTCAACGCCGCGCTTAACCTCGACACCAGAGCGAAGAAATGGAAATATAAATTTAAGTAAATATTTCATCTCGAGTGGGGATCGAACCCTTAACCAGTCGATTTTGCAGTCACACCTCGTGGCGCTGCGCCACGGCCGGTCTCAAGTCTATTATAATTTAGTCAAAATTCAATTTAAAAGAAATTATAAATTTAATAATATTACATAGGATATAAGGAAGGTCGGAAATATGTTATTACTAGAAATTAAATATTTTCCTCTTTTTTTTATTATTTACAACCTTTATTACACAGGCAAGTTTATTGGAAGAGAATATAGTATAAAAAAGTTTTGGTTTAAATTGTACTTCGATACATTTCATTATTGTAAATCATCTCGTGTTTACTCCCTGTGAGATAGACAGAGCTCAGTGTGAAGCCACGTCATTTTCCGCCAGAATTCTATAGTTAATAAGTATATTGTGTACTGGTGAGGCCAGTCGTGGCACAGGGGCAGAAATGTGCCGCTGTAAACGCGTTGTCGGTTCGATTCGCATTCGAGGATTTTTTTTTCCTTTCTTCGCTATGGTGTCGAGACAGCAAGGCGCTGAGTTCCGTCTCTCAACACAATGCTTCCAGACGTCGACGGTGAATGGAGAATAGAGTGTCTCACCACTAGGTTCCCTCTATAGAATATCTATTTTTATAAAATACAAACATGTAACAGAAAATCCAAAATAAAGACATAAGGGCAACTAGACAAATTTATCAAAACTAAATCTTTCATAAACTATATATTACATACATTTTGTTGGTAAACTTATTTTATAAAAGTATCGAACCTGAAACTATTTGCTTATCACATTTAGTAATTAAACCTATATTAATTAAATAATTCTCTTTTAAAATATGCTAATACAACTCAAAACATGATATCTACTACAACGATAGTTACTATCACCTAAAATCTATATTAATTGATGATAATTTGTACATTGACGTCTTTTCACAAATAATCCTGTTGATATTACTAGAATTTTGGGTCTTTGTCAATCTGAAATGTGGAGATTCCTAAAGTCGTTAAGCGTGGGTAAGCCCAAGGATGCTATTCAAGTGTCCTTGGATCTGAATGCCTTAAACAGCGGCGGTTCTGGCTCGTGTAGCGCCCGTGTGCAATGAAATCTGGCGCCCCCTGGGCCTGACTCCTCGCTGCTATAACTATTGACTTTGCCGTCGTAACAAGAAAGATTTTATAAGGTTATAAGATTTATTTCGAGTTGAAATAAAATGTTCGTAAAAGAAGCCGCCCATAGGGCGCTGGCGTTTGATAACTGCTGCCACCGCGCTGGCTGGTCGCTCCTGTCATATCATTGTTGTACCAATATGGTCCAAAACGATGCTCTTAGCTGTCTGAGACGGCGAAACGTCAGCACAGCTGCGCGTTTGGCCGTACACAATGCAGTTTTGTACCGATCCTGTTATACGGCAGAGAAACGTGGGTATTACAGAAGAAGTATGAAAGGAAGATGAATGCTGTGGAGATGCGATCTCTTCGTAGGATATGCGGAGTCAGCTTAGCTGGTCGAATCCACAATGAAGAGGTACACAGAATGGCAGGTACAAGCGAGGATGTCGCGGTGAGAAAGAAGAAGAACGTGCTCAGCTGCTTTGGGCACGTCCAACGAATGAATGATGAAAGAATGGCAAAAAAGATTTATGATGGAAAAGTGAGCGGTTCCTCGGTTGACCTTCGAAAACACAGTATCAAAGATACTGGAGGTAAGTCACGTAAAAAGTACGAGGACCCCTGGAGGGCATGTATGAAGAGGTTGATGGCAGTGGACGAGGCGAAGCAGGTATGTAGAGACCGTAGCGTTTGGCGCTCCGTTCTCTCTGACTACCCCGCTAGGGATAAAGCGTGAACCTAGTTTAGTTTAGTTTTTAGTTCAATCGATTGTGACAAATTATCTTCCTCGCTGGGTCACATTGCACCTGTGATCACTCAAATCTTTGTTTTTAACTAAGCTGCAGTGTTTTAACGTCGTTCTGGAAGGCTTCTGTCATCCTTATACCTAAAACCCTATGGGTTTGGGTGTGATGGGATTATGAATCCCACCACACCCAGTTAATAACGTCTTATTTCTATACTCTACACCGTATCTAAAGTACTAGAATATTTTGTCCACCAACAATCCTAAAACCCTATGGGTTTGGGTGTGGTGGGATTATGAATCCCACCACACCCAGTTAATAACGTCTTATTTCTATACTCTACACCGTATCTAAAGTACTAGAATATTTTGTCCACCAACAATCCTAAAACCCTATGGGTTTGGGTGTGGTGGGATTATGAATCCCACCACACCCAGTTAATAACGTCTTATTTCTATACTCTACACCGTATCTAAAGTACTAGAATATTTTGTCCACCAACAATCCTAAAACCCTATGGGTTTGGGTGTGGTGGGATTATGAATCCCACCACACCCAGTTAATAACGTCTTATTTCTATACTCTACACCGTATCTAAAGTACTAGAATATTTTGTCCACCAACAATCCTAAAACCCTATGGGTTTGGGTGTGGTGGGATTATGAATCCCACCACACCCAGTTAATAACGTCTTATTTCTATACTCTACACCGTATCTAAAGTACTAGAATATTTTGTCCACCAACAATCCTAAAACCCTATGGGTTTGGGTGTGGTGGGATTATGAATCCCACCACACCCAGTTAATAACGTCTTATTTCTATACTCTACACCGTATCTAAAGTACTAGAATATTTTGTCCACCAACAATTCTACAATTTCCCAGCACCACCAGTAGGCGCGCTGCAATGTCTGAGGATATTCATAGTGCTATAGATAATATGCTGCTATAATTCTCCTGTCCATCTGTATGCAAGTGATGATTGTAAAATTTCCCATTTAGTATGCGTTGCTCTCATCTGGAATAAGCTGCCTAATAAAGTTCAGGAAAGCACCTCCACGTTTTAATAAATGCATAAAAGCACACTTTCCTAGACCGATAACCGTGAATAAATAATCATCTGCTTCCTACGGTAATGATTAAATTACATCATTGTACTAGTTAACTTTAACTTTTTATTATTTTTATATATGCATCTTATATGTATGTATATCGTCTATGTCTATACTTATATATAAATATTAATTTTCATTTCCTCAAAAAATATTTTGTATGTACTAATTTAAATAAAAAAAAAATAATTTAAACAGTACATTCAAAATTAAAAAAAAAATATATTTTTTTAATTTAATTTAATTTAAATTAAATAAATAATACACATTAATACAATTAAACATAATTTATTTGTTTCATTTATCTTTTACCCAACACGCATCGTCTCGAACAGGCGTATATTAAAGAACGAAGGACAGATTTTTTCTCCGTTATGTTAACATCTCCCTGTTCTGGGTCAGTCGTTAGTACGACATGTAGATATGAACCAGTAGACCATCAGTCTTCATCAGCAATTTGGACTTCTTCATCAGATTCTTCAGCTGTGGGTGGACTCCCTGCGTCAGCGCATTCAGGTGTCGTTCTTCTCCATTTGGCACGACGATTCTGGAACCATGTTTTTACCTGTAAAGAATAAATAATTTGAACTACTATACTTTTAGTATATTTTTTATGTAAGGTGGCCTTAAATTGGTACGACATTTTCCGTTCCTAATTTTTATTAATAGTATAGACTGTAAGTCATGATCTTGTTCTTGATCATGATCTTTTTTATTCTGTAGTCCGATATTTTAAGTGACTTTATTTTAGCTTCACCTTGTATCCCGCACTTAGTAGGGTAGGAATAAGGAACCCAGGAACCCAATGTTAACATATTCCTTTTCCATTAATATAATAATCCATTGGATACAGCGCGAAGCTAAAAAAAAATATGTATTTTTTTTTAATATTTTACCTGTCTATCACTTAATCTTAACGATACAGCCAACACTCTCCTCTCATCCGGACTCAAGTACTTGCTGGCTCTGAACCGGCGCTCTAGTGCTCCAGTCTGTGCTGCGCTGAACCTCACTTGCCCTCCCTTCCTTCTACCGCCTACTCCCCACCAGGGGTTACAGCATGAGGGTGCTGGAAGGAAACAAATGGTTAAAAAATCAAATCCTTCAAAAAAGGCCGTCGTGACGCAGCGGAAAGTCATCTGATTAAACGCGACGATTGTATGTTTAATCACGCTTGAGAGTTCATTATTTAATATTTTATTTTCCTTGTTCTGGTAATAAAGCTAAACGCGGCGTTAAGTTTCGCCACGCAACACGCAATTCCCCGAGAATTCGGTGAAAACTGAAAACCTACGTGTAATATATTTCAAAGGCTGCGTTAGACGGTTTCTAAGAAGCACAGGTTCAAATTTTTTATACGTATTCTAAATAAGTATTGTTAGTAGATGATCTCTTAGGTTTTGGGCTTCCCGTTCCCCTGCAACACTCTAATTGACATTGAATAGGAATTGAATAATTAAATTTTAATCTTAGTTAAACCCTAATTGAAGTCTGACCGTACGGGGACATTCAAAATAAATATTTGTTTCGTAATGTGGGGTGTTGTAAAACGTTACATGGGAAGTACGAGAGGTAAATTCTATTAAAAAAATAGGATACAAAATTGAAGTGATTTAAGTTTTATTTTTTTTTATGATTTCTTAAAAGTTAACATTAAGTTTTTTTTAACCGCAGTTTCATTCATCCATGGCCAATGGAAATAACTAAGAGTTGAATCTCTTCAACAGTATACAGAATCTTTCTAGGTAACTTCCTCTGACCGCAAAAAAAGTAAAGTGGGTGACTTCTGAACCATTAACGTGATGTAGCTTATATCCTGGGTAAATGAATAATAAATAAAGAATAAAGAGATTTATCTATCTATCTATCTAAATTGTTTCGATATAATAAGATATAATTCGAAACTAGTACTTCCATGGATTAACGTGTTCACCCGAATAAACTTTTCAATAGCATGATATAAGCATGGATAATTAAAAATTCAATGAATAGTGCAGAGGCACAAAGTATGATTGTAAACGGTGGCGTTTTGATGGTAGCAGGTTCCACTCAGAAAAGAAATATTTAACATTTCCATTTTTTTAGCTCTGGTGTCGAAGCAAAGCGCGGTGCTTAGTTCCGCCACTTAATATACAAGGAAAATGTTGTATGCGGAATAAAGCGTGACGTAAAAAAAAAATGAAAAAAATATTATTATCAATAATGATACATATTAAAATGTCCTAATTGTAAAATACGATAGCTATCTGTGTACGATTGATGATATAATCTACAGATAAGTGAACATTATGTTTTATTGCTTTTATATTATCAAATAGCTTTAGTTTCATTATTATTATAAATAGTTTTTTTTTGTATTAGGATTAGAAATAATAATTATTTATCATTTTATGGTACTAGCGATCCGCTTGCGGCTTCGCCCGCTTGGACTACACAATTAGTAATCTGTAATTATTTCGTTTTCTAATAATAACAACAATTTAAAAACATTATCTAAGTACATCTACATCGAAAAGTATTATTTCTGCCAATTCAATAAATCAGTTTCTTATTTAGCAGTTATAGCAATTTTGTCCAACTATATTATTTAAAATGATATAAGTATATTTTTATTTATAATCCCATTGAAATAGAACAAACACGAAATGTTAAGGGAAGCTTTCTAAAATACAATTGTGAAAACTGTAATTAAATCAGACAAACAGATTTAAAAAAATAAAAATAATTAGTAAGTATACATCTCTTATGTACAAACACCGAACTGTTACGATTTCATTATAAGTTATGAATTTACTATATTTTTTTAAAATTTTTAAACATTTCCTACAATTAGAATACTCCGTTCTCCACTTTCCGTTCAATTTCAAAACATAATAATTGCATCAACATTCCTAGTACCCTCTCTCTCTTCTCCAGCTACACACGTTGAAATTCATCGAGAATTTCTATCTTGGAGACTATCGCTTACAGTTTATCGCAATATAAATATATTGTCAACATCTTTGTAAAGAGATTTTTACAAATTTAGCTTTACCCAAGAATGATTACTAAGTGATCATTTACCATCAGGTGACCCGTACGCTCGTTTGCCTTTTTCTCCATAAAAATAAAAATATAAAGAGAACCTTATGACGTAAAAAATTAAGTATATTCTGAACAATGCTGAAGTAACTGTAACAATGATTTGCCCACGGAAAGCTCGTTTTTCATAAATTTCATGAATTTAACATAACTCAACGGAAAACGCAAGAGAAAAACTTATCCACACTTGTCGCGATTAGAGTCAGACTTTGTTTTAATTATACGTATATATACCCTAGAAACATTGGTGGTCCCTGCTCTTTTCTGCTCTTTTGTCCTTTTGTTTTGTTTTTATGTGATTTTCACTTTCTTTTAAATGTATGTTGCAGTATACTCCTTTACACAGCAAAAAGATTGAAATTTTAATTTCTTATTGTTATTCTGGAGGATATTCCGTGTTTCTTCTTAATTTATTTATCGCTTAATGTAAAAAAAAACTTATTTCTCGTTTTTTAAACATTTTTAAAGTGTTATTCCACACTTAGGAAAAATAAGTATTATTTTCTAAATAAGTATTATTTCTCGTTTTTCTACCATTTATCTAATCTATCTGCGTAATTCTATCTCTAAAATTCGGCGGAAAGCGGCAACGCATTGTCTTGACAGGTTCCCTATACCTCCCTGCTATATGTGGGATACAGCGTGACCCAAAAAAAAATCGAGCCTATCATTTTTTTCTTGTTTGCCCAAATTGTGTTTTGCGCTATTTTACCAAATCCTTTCAAGTGTATATTTATCGTAAGCCCCAGCGAAGTTATCTAATAATGTGTAAAACTACCTGATTTCGGCGATTACCGTTAAATACGATGGACTAAATTTCTTATCGCAGTATTTTTAAATAGTTATATTTATTTTATTATCTGTAAATATTTTATAAGTATTAATATTTTTATTAGGTCGTCGTGGTGCAGTAGCACAACGTCTGGCTGTAAACGCGACGACCGTGGGTACGATTCTCACTCGGCGAAATTAATTATTTTCATTTCCTCGCACTGGTTGCAAGACCAAACACAGTGTTGACTTGCGCCACTTAACACGCAGTGACTCGACTATTTTTTGAAATATTTTTATTAAATGTGTATTTTACTATATATAAAAAAAGACCACGAAACGTTCATGACCGCCCTAGTATTAGGCCTACTTTGCTATCACTGAAGTCACATTATATGTTTATAGTCAAAGTCAATGTCAAAGTCAAATAATTTTATTCAATATAAGAAGTTACATGCTTCACTTTTTGAACGTCAAATAATTTACCACCAGTTCACTAAAATTAATGCCTCAGACCTGAGTGTAGTGGGAAGTGTACAGTCAAATATTCCTTACAATTTTTCAGAACACGTCTAAACTCTAAGCTACATGCCTATTGCCGTGAAATGGTAATACAACGACGTATTTTCTTTAATTTTGCAAATATTCTTTCCGCAAACAATAGTATATTTAACTTAAATTTTTTTACGTGCAATTACGTTATTACTATAACATAATATTTTTATTTCAAATAAATAAAAAAACTAAACATAACATTTTGCTTTCCGATAATTTAATGGAGATACCAGAGAGTAAGGATTATCTATAATACAATTTTTTTTTTATCTTTAAGTTTAATTTAGATTTTAGTTTAATTTAAATTTATTTTATACAAATAAGGTATAGGTATATAAAAAATCTGTATAAAATAAATTCAAAATGTTTTTTATTTACAGAGTATTGCACACACGTTTTGAATTGTCGAATGAACGTCAACAAAACTACCACCGATTTGGAAAGAAGTTCTGCTGAGAAGAGTTGACCATGGCGTGGGCACGGTCGGTGGTCCGTGCCCACCCTAGTATAGTCTTGTGCCTATCCTTAAAATTTTACCAACAAAAAAATTGCCATGAAAATTTATATATGCTAAATAAACTATTCATCCCAGTATATTAGCGGACAATCGTGGCGGAAACTCGGTAGATTGTGGGTTCGATTCCCACTCGAAGAAATTAAATATTAAATATTTTTAATTTCTCGCTTTGGTAATGAGGCAAAGAGCGGTGAAGAATTCCATCAATTAATGTGCAATGCCTCCAGAATTTGGCGGAAAGTGGCCCAAGGAAGTATATTAATGGGAACGCAGTGTTTTAACAGTAGGTTTCCAGGTTTCCTCTGCCTACCCGCTATGCTTAAGATACAGCATGAAGCTAAAAAAAACTATTCAAGCGCCAATAGGTAGGTACTATCAATTACATTACACTTACAGATTTAAAACAACGATGTGCTTTTTTAATACTCAATATATTGCCGTTATCTTATCTCTTATCACTTATCAAGTTAGATTTCTTATAATCATATTCGTTGAATACATTTTGTGTACTTGTCGATTTTATCTAAGTTTTATTCTTTAATAACTTTTTACGGCTAATTTGAATGTCTTGTCGAGTTATAAGTACATAATTATTGTTGTCGAGGGCAATCGTAGCGCAGTGGCACAAAGTGTGACTGTAAAACCGACTGGTTGTGGGTTCGATCCCCACTCGAGGAGATAAAATATTTACTTAAATTTATATTTCCATTTCTTCGCTCTGGTGTTGAGGCAAAGCGCGGTGTTGAGTTCTGCCACTCAACACGCAATGCCTCCAGAATTCGGCAGAAAGTGGGGAACGGAGTGTCTTAACACTAGGTTCCCTCTGCCTACCCTGCTTTGTGCGGGATACAGCGTGAAGCTGATTATTATTGTTAGAACACGATGTAATTGTCGTTAGAACACGATGAATGGCAGAAACTTGTTATCAAATATCAGTTCAAAGGATTTTATTTTTGTATATATAATCTAATACACTTTTAATAAGTTTTGCAGATAAAATATTATTTATATTATACATTATTGTGATTGGTTCCTCCTTCTATGGGACTCGCACTTGACCGGTTTTATTTAACTTTAAGCTTTATTATTCAGTCAACTAGTAGGGGCAAGAGAAACAAGACTTGTCTTGAGTGGTGGACCTCACAACCCAGCTTAGTCTTGTCTTGAGGTCTTCATGATATAGAGGCAAGGCGATAAGTTCCTCTATTTAATAAGCAATATATTAATAATTTGGTGGAAAGTGGAGAACGGAAATGTCTTATTGGAAATGGAGTGTCTTAACATTAGGTTCCCATGTTTCCTCTACTACCCTGCTATAAGCGGGATACAGCGTGATGTTTCTTTGGTTAATGTAAGATTTTATTGGTCCCAACTGAAAAATTGAATGCTATTAATAGAGGAAGACTATATTGCATTACGTTACTTCTTTGCGATCAGAACCCACAATTGCGATCAGAAGTCACAGTTTACATATAGGGCTACATAACAGTCCAATTAAAATTAAATAAATTAGCTTCACGTTAGCCCGCACACAGCAGGGTGGGCAGAGGGAACCTAGTGTTAAGACACTCCGTTCCCCACTTTCCGCCGAACTCTGGAGGCAATGTGTATAGAGTGGTGGAAGGTAACGCCGCGTGTTGCCTCGACACCAGAGCGAAAAAATTGAGATATTAATATGAATAAATATCTCATTTCCTCGGGTGGGGATCGAACCCACAACCAGTCGCGTTTACAGCCACACTTTGTGCCCCAGCGCCACGAATGGCCTCTCATAAGCCATAATGGTTCAATTAAACCCATTTAATATATCTGGTCGTACGGGAAGTGATAAATAATATTAATTGATTTAGTTTTTTGTCTGTTATCATGTTTTGATCGTAAACAGACGCTATTTTTTTTTTATTTGCACTGATAACGATAACGCTGAATGGTCGAACTTATCGGGATTATCTGGTGATTAATTTACTTTAAACATCGTTAAGCCCAAATTAATTTGGGCGAGCAAATACGGCTGAATTCTTTTTTTTTACAGGATAATGTTAGATAAAAAAAATATAGATAAATGATTTTTATTTTTTTTTTGTTTTTAGGGTTCCGTACCTCAAAAGGTAAAAACGGAAAGTCAAAATCAACATTGTTTAAGTTCCTTGAAGCATAATAAATCATACTTTTAAGTCAACGCACTTAAATGATAGGAGCATTTATACATCGATTTTCCATCATTTTGTATGAAATTCACAACCAATAGGAATCAAAACCTATAGGATCTACAGTTATGAAAATTGGCACGGAATATGAACTCACAGAACAAATAAAGGAAAAAAATCCGAAAAGTGAAAATTTATAGATATATCATAGAAAAATCTTACAAATTTATATTTGTAGATTATTTCACACAAAGTGAGAGTTTGTAATTTTTAATAAGTTTTACTGCTCGTTGAATTCATTACTCCGAATGGGACTCAAATCCATGACCATCCCTATTACAGTCAGACGTAACATAAAATTTATGTTAAATAAAATTAAAATCTTACCTCTATCAAACCCATAGGGCTGTCGCAAGTACGGCGTGGGCACAAATCTGTTTACAGCAAGTTGAT